>CALNHX010003355.1:112834-151775 GCA_940337035.1 Agriotes lineatus | reverse complement strand
TAGAGATCTTATCTGAAACAAATAACGTTTTTCTCAGTAACTAACAGCATCTAAGTTAATTACATTAATTTTACCTATATTCTCACAATTTTCCGATAAATTTTCTAAATTCTTAAGTTCTTTCGATATTACAGCAACTACATATTTTCAATACTTGAAAGATTTTATATTTATTTGTATATGGCATTACAGTATTTTCAGATTGGGACAAATGCTTATAGTTGTATCTTTTATTTCCAATACAATCAAATCAAATAATTGCATGACGTGGGATCTTTGTATGAATCAAGCACTGTCATAATATTATAAATACTAATGTAAGCGAAACACATACTTCAAAAGCATCAAGCAGCTGTATTAAAGGCAGTAATATGTCATTGGTCTATTTTTCTATTTCTAGTGATTATTATGATCTGTTGCACGTTTTAACAATTAGGTTACTTGGCCGCTATTTATTTCCGATTATTCAATTACAAGAGATTGTAATATATTATTTCTATGGAGAATTTGCGTCATAGATCACAGTAACAGTTTATGTTTATGCATAATAGGTATAATTAATACAGTTTAAAAAAATTGCCCAAAACCATGAAAATATAGTCGCATTAATAAAATATGTATTTTAAATTTCATTCAGAAATGTTTGTGCTTTTCAAGTGATATTTTAGTTGTGAAAAGTACTTCTATTTTTCACTAGTGAAAGAAGTTAGTTTTCCTCTCTAGTTAGGAGAAGTACCTACGTTTATTGTTAAAGTGAGTTAACAAACATCATCAGGTGACCTTGAGTCAAATAGTAATTTTTGAGAGTCATGTCGTAACTTAAGTTTATGGATTGCTTATACACACAACCTCACTGAAAGCATGAACACCCGTTGTTCGTTAGTAAAAACCATTTTACGGCAATGAAGTTGCAGTTCAGTTCTGAAAAGAACTATTTTGCACAGAATAACGTACACACGAATAAAATAAACCTTCTAAAAGGTAAACGCTGTTTTGACAGTTGACAACTGACAACTCAAGTGACCAAGCGCGCTGTCTTCTCGAGAGAGCGATCAGCGACTTATAGTCGTAAGACAGAATCTACTTAGTTCAAAGCCCTCTCGATAACGCTTTTTAACGCACGTTATATTGATATAATAACGGACATTTCACAACTTCTATATTCTAGTAAATTATAATTAAGTAACAATGTAGTCGTCATATTTTAATTTTGGCTAGATCTAATAGAAAAAATTGCATGTTCACCACGTCAGACAAGTGATTTTTCTATGCTCCTATAAAATTAATCCATAATAAATTATTAAACCATTTCCTAAAATATATTTTTTGCACTTCCGGGACTAAAGTTGATACTTTAGTCCCCGTAAACAGGGACTAAAGTAGCTCATTTAATCCCTTGGGACTAAAGTAAAAATGATACCGTAACTATGGTAAATTTATGTACACACGAGGTTAATTGGTTAGGTTTTGTTTGTCATTTAACACACACTGACGCAAAACTTAACCTGCAAATCTCGAATTTGACATATACTGACAATACATTTCAGTACTGCCAACTGATTCAGGCTACCCAGGGGCCCAGGGCCTGCTGCAATTCAGTTTTTAAAAAATTGTAATTGTCAGTTTCCAAATTGACAGATTCCAAATTTAGGAAATGTTTGATGATAATGTTCCCAAAAGTGCAAAAATAGCGTATCTACCTCGGGACTAAAGTGCCTATATCCCTTGAGTGGTTGATGCCCTCGGGCTTTCCCTCGAGGCAACAAACGCCACTCGCGGGATTAAATGGTGCACTTTAGTCCCTCATGATATAATATACCATTTTCCAATACCTGTCAGTAAAGTAAGTTGTACAGTTGTGTTTCATCTCCATGGTAAAGTAACATTTTAATGATGAGGGTGGATAAAATGTTATTGATTCACTAGTGAATAAAAAAGTCCAAAATCCATGGCAACTAACAAAATACATACGTGTATCGTGGTAACCATCACAAAACCTGTTAGGTTAGTATAGCTTTAGTATAGTTATTATTTTACAATTTAATTATTTCCGCATTTGCAAATTATGTCAACGGCGTTAGTTAAAATTATCTCCGGTAGAAGAGACCAACAATGATGAATTTTGCTATTTTTAAAATGTGTTGCCTTGAATGCGTAACCACCCCCTTGGTACTTGGTCCTTTTCCGGAAAACGCACTATTCTTGCTAAAATCCTTGAACATTTTTTCTTGTGTAAAACAGCAGTCGATATCTGTTGAAGACGAAAATTGCTATAATTCCGTCCATCCCGCTCCTGCTGTTATCATCCAAGTGGTAAGTCAAGGCAATTTATTATTTTCGTGTATTTTATTATTTGTTGTTTACTATCTATCAGTTAATTAATTAAATTAATTGTTGATCGCGCCGCATTCACAACCAGATAATATGATTACTTATTTAATGGTATGTTTTATCGGACTTTTTCCACTGTCTCGCCATCGGCAGTGGAAAAAGTCCGATAAAAACATATCATAATAGACCACTGCCAAAAATTACATCATTAATATATAATTAAATGGAGGCTTTGGAAAAATGTTATATGGCACACGTGAATAAGAGATTTTATGCATTTGCCGACATTTTTCATCTTGTACTCTACATACTATACTTAGTGCTTTTTGAGATGACCCTGTTAATATTTATACTCCATATTAAGTAGTAGTATCCACACAATTCTTTAAAAATATTTCACAGACTTGGATACTAGATACAAACCGTGTATGCAGACTCTTAAAGTATTCCTCTAAAAATACCTGCAGATTCTTTTCATTAACCTGTTCTAGAGCACAGTATGTTGTTTCCATTACAATAAATAAGATCTTGTTGGAACTACTAGAACCCCTCTTCTTCCACACATTACGTTTGTGAGGATGGAATAATTAATGAGTTAGGTCTAAATACACAACTAGAATGCGATTAATATCTACAATTTTTGAATTTGTATATATTGCGGTTTTTGTAGTAACTATTTCTATATTTCTTAAAGCACAGTTGGCATTGTTTCGAAATGAAATATAATACTGAACAGATAATATAAATAATAATCACGTTTTGTTGGAAAAGGATACAGCAAGCACCACAAGCAGTGCAAAATGTTAAGTTTTCTGTTATGAAGGAGTTAAGACTAAGAACTTCCATTTTGTAACATACCGAACACTTTAAACGTTTCCTTTATTTTATTAATTAAGTTCTACAGGGTGTATTCAAGTAAAGTAGCATAAATAACACGGGTGTATCCTTGAATTAAAATAAGAAGATCAATGCAAACATACCTTCGTACAAAGTTGCACCCCTGATGACCTACAGCCCCTTAAAGATCAAGACGGAATAACATATTTAGATTAATTAATCTAGAGTGTCTTGACACAGAGTACTCATATTTGGCACACATGCGTATCTATTGTTGAGTAATACATCATCTTAATGGTTCGTAAAAATCATGTTATCCATGAATCCAATGTTTGTTATTAGCGCTTTTCTTTTTAGAAGTTTATTGTCAAATTGATTTCTTTAGGTTTAATAATACAGGGTGAACACAATATTACAGAAAACATAATTCTTCAATATTATTTCCTCAATATTGTGTCTTGCACTGACCAAGCTCTGTAGACTAGTGGTTACCACGTCTGATTAGCATTCGGGAAGTCGCGGGTTCGATTCCCGTGGCCGTCTGCTCTGATTCAGGTTTTTAGGGGGTTTTTCAGAATCAACAGAGTACCTTCTCTGAGGCGAATGCCGGGGTAGTAGTTCTCCACCTTTCCTGGCCTCTCTTCCATTGTTCAACCCTCTTTTCTCTCGCCCATCCTAAAGTTCCCGTTATTGGCTGCAGAGGGATGCAAGGTCCCTATAGCAGCCCGCCCCCAGTTGGGGAAATTAAAATGACCCTGAACCTTTTTTTTTCGCACTGTAGTATTTTATTTAAATTTCAAGAAATTTACAGCTAAATTGCTACTCTCAAAAGAAAAGCACCAATAACAAACATTTCATTCATGGATAACACGATTTTCGGTTATTTTTTATATTTATATACAAACTAAATGTTTGTTGAAACGTGTACATCAAGTTCTCTAAATCATTTTTCAAAAATCGTATTTAGCCATAATTTTTTACCCTACAATTTTAACAATCGAGTCGTCGCTATGCCTATATTCATACTTAATAATTGAGGAAAGGTTTTAATGATAAGGATGATTTTATAAAATGTAGGATATCCAATATAACGAAAAGGTAATAACAAAGGGAGAGAACAACGAAATACTTAATATAATTCACAGATAGATTACATGGAATAATACACTATTTTATGGCGAAACGAAAATATTATTTTATTCTAAGTAATTTAAATCTTGTGTTGGAGAAATTAGAATAGTTATTTTTGTAATTGAAACAACAAACATAGTAACAAGATTCAAATCGGACAGGAGTAGATCAATTTAAATAATATTATTGACAAGAAACCGCCTTTTTGTATTAAATATGTAAGCTCGCAAGCTAGAAAATGAAGATTAAAACCCAAAAGTTTATTATGTAAATACAAACTTGCACACTTGATGCTATTTTAGTCTACTACTGTCGAAATCGTTTATCATTTGCATTTTATATTAATTTGATGTTGCTAAATGCCAAACCACCTTGTTGTGTGTCATATGCATTGCTTCTGCATACTACACATCACGCCAACTTGAATTAGAAAAAAAGAGAGGTGTAAGTTCACTGACTTGGTCAATTTATGTTATCATATTGTAGATTTTAGAAAATTATTTAAAATCATATTTTATTACTTAATATAAAGGTAGACCATTACAAATACATATATTGCGGTAGGCTTTAATTTGTAATTTGTAAACTGATTTCGATGCAAGCTGAATTTTCAAATTAACACGTTGCTGTTAATAAATTGTTTTAAATTTGTTTTTAATCCGTTTGATTTGCTCATTGCCTTGAATATACGACGCAATTTATTCTTATAGTCCATTAAGCGCCTACGCTCATATCTAATCTTTGATTAAAAATAAGTTATGTGTTACTTATTGCATCTGCAATTAGTTTTCCTCCTCTGCTCGAGAGTAATTGTTAGATACAATAGGTGCAATAATAAAATACTAAATTAAGTGCTTTATATCTAGATACTAGGAGGAAGAAAAGAAGGCATTCGCATCTACAGTATTGTTTATATTTTATCAAACGTGGCCAGCGTTCAACGGAAGCACTTTGTAGGATCAGTTATTATCCGTCCCTATACATTATTTGATATCGTCACTAGCCATCTACGGCTATACAAAAGCTACATACCTAGCATGAAACGAAGCGTGAAGCCCATAATCGCATTGTTGCTGCCAGAAAGACTCGGTTACCTGTAAATAAAGATGAACTATTTTAAATAAAAGCAGATTTATAACAACATTATAAATTGTATAAGTTGAAAATTGTGAAAGAAAGGTTTCACCCGTGATATGTACACTGTAAACGTTAAAAAATGTAAGAGTGACTTATGACGTTAATAATTATAAAGGTGAGTGATTTGTACAGCTGTCTAACACCGTAAAGATCTCTCCATATACCAAAATCTAGACAAAGGAACTGTTCCGGTTTGTTACAGTTACACGAGCTTAATGGCAATCTTCTCAATTTTCGGGAGTAATGGTTAGGAACAGGCTCAGAATGCAAAAGAAATCTAAAGAATGCAGTGAAAGTGCCACAAATCTGGCATATTGAAATTAAGTGTCATATTGCAAGTTGCCAACACACCATCAACTTTCATAGAAAATTATATTGCACAATGAAAATGTAATTTAAAGAAAGTGTTGCTACAGCCATAAGGTCTGTAAAGTGCAAAATGGATTATTTCGATCTAATGAGCAATACGAAGTTCAGAATGAAAATACAAATGAAGAAGCGTAGCAGCTTGCATTTAAATTGTGACTCGTGTCGAATCGTTTCAGAAAGCAGAGAACTTTCAACTGATTTCGTTTGTACCAGGCTGCTATTACACTTTTATAAAGTAATTGTGTCAACAAAATGCTTAATCGTCCTCATTCCTATTCACAAAAGATAATGATCGTCCGTACAAGAAGTGGAGGTCACTGTTAGAGTGACTGGACATACAATGTCAGTTTGTAAACTGCGCACAAGTACATTATTATTAATGAAACTTACAACTTGATAGGGAATTCCTAAAAGATTATGTAAGAAAACTTGTTTCTTAACTCTATTAGCTATAGAGGATCTGTATGTTATTGTATTGCTGTTTCTTGGAACAGCTAGATTCCTAAATAAAAAACTGAAATATATGTTTTTCTTTACAGAACGGCAATTAATTATTGAAATTGTAAAAATACACTTGTTAAATTCAAATTAAATCATTATTTAAACATTGTTATTCCTCTCATCTCTTAATTTAAATATCATACTATACGATGGCTTCAACTGCATAAAAAATTTGCGGGAAAAATCATTTGAAATGAAAGTACAATTAATATTACCTGTACCTACATCTTTAAACTCGTTCAGGAAATATATTATTTTTGGAATATTATCATAAAACTCATAAAACAACAAAGCGTAAAATTTATTTTCAACCTACCTTACCACAGAATTACTCAAGTTAAACAGCGATTACAATTTTTAATTAAAATTATATCCAACACAGCAAACTTTGCAATGTAACTGTAATTTAACTTTTATTAGCTGCAAACGATGAAAAGTTCGTTGTACGGATAAAATTGTTGGTCACCGGAAATTGAAATTCGAGTTCTACCCAAATTTAACGCTATATTACGCAGTAGCCTTTCTTCCAACTGGACCAATTATGTTGCTGTAGTGAGTGAGCAAATATTATTCAATATTTTATTTTAAATTGCGGCAGCTACAGTGTTACATATTACTATCACAGAACACTGAATCATTACTGTTGTACTTTTTCAATATTTTACATTGAGTATATTATATCTTTATTACGCATTTTCTTGAAAAAATTCAATTTGGCTATGAACACATGAACAATTAGTGTATTACATGACCAACTCTAAAAACATAACAATCAGAGAACCACTTTATTGTCTCGTAACAAAATTACTGTAACAATGCATTTCGTGCTATAATTGTGTCAATTTATAAATACTTTGTTTAAGAGAAATACATTATTCAAGGTTAAGTAGCATTTTTCCAAAAATATTTATTGAGTGGTTAGTAACTGTATATAAAAGTACAGTTCTCAACAATAATAGTTATATAAACAAATATCTAAAAAAAATTCAATAAATAGCAGTTATTCATCCCATTCCAATCAACCAAACGGAATAAAGCTAACTCTAATGCAAAAATTGTAGTTTAAAATAGCCATTATATAAAGAGAAAGATAAATCCATGTAAAAATTATTACTAATGCGCTACGAGCAATTTCACTGTTTACCTTTAAATAAAATTATAGTGGAGAGTTGATTCGGATCTATATAATATAAAAATGTTAAAACTGTCCAAACACAATTAGGCGATTGTACAGAAATGACACATTTCAATTTTATAAATTTTGTCCACTGCAGAAATCGTGTTTAAAAAAGTGTCCAAGTCAAATTCAGAAATATAATAACTGATTTATTATATTTTATAGAAACAAAACTTATTGACATTCGACTTCAAACCTTTACTAAATATAAAACGTTAAAACGAAATCACACACACCTTGAGAATTTGCGAACTTAGATCCAAGATTACATGTTTTTAAGACAAATGTTTGCCCAGTGTCAACAAAGTTATGCACAGACTTGAATCCAATGTCAAGAATTAAGGTAGAAGTTGGAAAAGACCGTATATGATATACTGAATTCTCTCTCAATTCTCCATTGCCTATGATAGTTTCAATATAAGCTTTCTAACGAACTTCCCTTTGTAGCAACCCAGATGGTCCCTACAAGATTGTATGGACTTTCTCATTTGGTTTGATGCTTTTCAGGCGTGTGTCCTGGGAGCTATCCTGAATATCTCGTCTTTTGTTTCTTACGTGTACCCAAGTCATTTCCGTATATTGTTTTCAGATATTTTTCCAAGAAATGGAGATATTCTAGGGTCCTTCGCCAACTTTCTACGTCATTTGGTATATCAGGTCGTCTACTTACATAGTTTTTGATAATTTTTGCATTTGCAATTGACATTTTTTTTAATTCTCTTATTAAACTGCAACGTAAAGCTACTTCCGGTTTCCAATTTTTGACATTCAACTGTACAGGGTGTTTGCTCAAATTTTGACAGCTTCTAGCGACTTTGTTATTCCAGAAGGAAAAAAAATTGTTCAGATGTTCAGATAAAAATTGTAGGGTATCATCCAAACCGTCCGAATTTGCTACTTAAAGAAACAATTGAGCATCACGGGTGAAATTTTTGACTTATTGTATACTTTTTTACTAATTTACTGTATGAAATAGTAACCATTGAAATAATCAACAATTTTAATACCAAAAACAATTTTAAAAACGAATTGACAACTAAATGTTCCATGCCGCATGCCGCCAGTAATGTAATTTGATTGAATTTTTCAATGGTTACTGTGATTTATTTCATATAGTAAATTAGTAATACTTGCTTCTTTAATAGCGGATATTTCAACAATGGATGAAGTAATTATAGGCAATTTACATATTTTTGCAACGAGAATTTTAAGCGTTATCCAATAAACACATAATATATAGGGTGTTCCATTAAAAAAAAGTATACAATAAGTCAAAAAGTTCACCCGTGATGCTCAATTGTTTCTTTAAGTATAGCAAATTCGGACGTTTTGGATGATACCCTACAATTTTTATCTGAACAATTTTTTTCTATCTGGAATAAAAAAGTCGCTAGAAGCTGTCAAAATTTGAGCAAATGCCCTCTACTTTCGATGCTGCAAGAAACATTTTTAAGGCTCATTTTAGTGTCATTTAATACACGGATTTATCGCGAGAATTTTCAGTAATCAGGTGCAGATTAGCTGTTATGGATCAGTAAATTGCTGCACCTATCAGATTGAATCACGATTTTCGTGCTATTTTGAAAATAAAATCACCTGTTAACTACCTAAAATCTCAGCTATTGAACAGTGGTTTCGTGGTCTGGCGTTTTCTCGGGTTCATATTTAGGCCTTTTTTCCGAGTAATTAGTCAAGTTATCTACCGCAAATCTTCCAATGTCGAAAAAGCCGTCCGTTGGTGTTCCCTATTTGTTGGACTACAAATAACCCACTGAAGAATATCATACCACATGGTGACAAGGATCCATTCGGAGCAACCCCTCCTGTCTTGCGATGCAAGTGGTAACAGTTCAGATCAATTAGTGTTGTTTACTACTTCACCGAATCGATTCCGAGCGCTTTTATTTATCCAAATTCTTTGGTGTTTCCATAAACGCCGTGTACTATTTCTTCATAAAAATTTTGGTAGTAATCTATATAATTATTATTTTAATCTTTAGCTTGTATTGGATATCATCATAATTCGGAACTAAACTGTTGAATCAATCTCAAGTTTATTTTGTATTTGATGAATTTGGTGTTATTTACGTGTTACCTGTAGTTTTAAATTTATTGATAACCCGGAGGGCGAAAAAGAACCTGAAGTAGATAATAATCTAACAGCGACGACAGATATAACGTAAGATGAAGTAACAACATCTACTAAAAGCTTAGAAATGAAACAGTGGCGCGAAAATACAAAATAGCACAATGGTTAATAAAGGTGCGTGGAGAACAACTATCGAAATGGTTAACACCTTAATATGAACCGGTTAACAGAAAACGAAGTAGTTTTTCATCGCCAAGCAGGCAGCGAACAAATTACAAAAACATCTGTTCACCAGCAAATCGCCCCGATCCTACAAGAATTTAAAAGAAAACCGTTACAAAAATAAAACAATAAATCGCGGCATGCCAGCTCAAAGGAGCACCAATTCTCAAGTGCAAACCTCTGCACAAAGACAATAAAGGGCCAACGGCTCGCCAGACCCCAATAAAACGCCCAATCAAAACCCCCACATAAGGATACCTGCCGATAGGAAAAGCTAACCGCCACCTGATAAAATCAACCCCAAGTCTCTAGCACCCAGGCAGGTCGAGAAAAACCGAAATTCAGCGTACACAGCGGCCCGGCGGAAAAGCATTTTGTAACGACGAAATCAGGGCCACGACCGAGTACAGCGGGCAAGGGTGCAAAATTACAAATTAAATTATAATTAGCGGAAGGAAGCAGCCCAGGAAGGCGTGAATAGTATCAAAATTCATATAAAATTAGCGCGCAACCAAATCGGAGCAAAAATAACTTCTTAACATACGCAATAAGAGTAATGCTTAAGTAAGTTTTACGCCGAACACGGAATTAAAAAAATTCGAATTTCAATTAATCTTTACCAAAACCTAGCAAATTGGGTGTCGTTAGAATCAACATTTCAACGACTATTGATTGCGACCCAAATCAAGTCGATAATTGATCACGCCGCTCAATTAATCGCGATAATTCGAAATACATCAAAAACGGGCAAAAACATCCCTTCTACTTCGACCAATGAGCTGCGAGATCGCGTTTGACAAAGGACTGGCCCCTTTAAATAGTCAGACGCTGGCAGTAGGAAAACACTCAACCCAGGAGAGTCAGCCAACAGCATCCAGCCTTCCAGGACCAGCTAGCAGCTCCAGCCTTCCAAGGATCTACCAGCCCCAGCCCTCTCTAGAGCCTATCACCTTCGTTGGACTTAGCTGTCTACCGCATCTACTGGACATAGCTGCCTGCCGCATCCACTGGACTTAGCTGTCTGCCGCATCCACTGGACTTAGCTGCCTGCCGCATCCACTGGACTTAGCTGTCTGCCGCATCTACTGGACTCAGAGCCAACCGCATTCGTTGGACTTAGAGCACATCGCCTTCGTTGGACTTAGAGCCAATCGCCTTCGTTGGACTTACAGCCAATCGCCTCCGCTGGACTAGAGCCAACCGCCTTGGTTGGACTTAGATCCAATTGCCTTCGCTGGACAGAGAGCCTGCCGTCTTCGTGGGATTTGGACACGGAGCCACTTTAGCCGCCGGCACCGCCTCCGAAGGACCACACCAGCTTCCAACTGCGGATGCCAATCCGCCATTTTCTTTTTCTGTACATATATGTTACCTAGTTATAGGCTTATCTGTATGTTAGTTAGTAGTGTAAATATAATAAACTTTGTTCCAATCAAATTCAATGTCTAGCTGAGGGTAACGCCCACCCTCCTCTTCCGAAACCGACGCCATTGAAGTAACCCTACCGCTGAGCTATAAACCGAGGCGTGTTAACCTATACCTATATTTAAAATAACCTGGGTAGAAGAGACGATCCCAAGGAAATGTCTTTATACGTACCAAACAGCAAATACCAGCGAATACGAATCTCAAGTCTTATTTTGTATGTAATGGATTTGGTGTTATTTACGTGTTACCTGTAGTTTTAAATTTATTCAGTTGACACACCTACGTGCTGGCATTATATTTGTTTAAGCTATTTCTTTAAATCGTGATAGTTTTAATTACATTTATGGTGTTGTCGTTGTATGGCAACTGGTGTTCATATGTTTAGTGGTTGGCAACCACCATTTCGTTAATCCAACAATCCAAAATCGCCGGAAGGTCGAAGTGGACAGGTGCCAATCTAACAATTGCAAAAACTGAGACATATTGAATCACGAATGATAAGTTCACTTCTGACTTGTTTTTAGTAACTATGTAAGATTCCATTTGACTGCACGAGTAATTTTAGAATAATATGTTATACATGACCTCAAACATTATTATTTTAAATTTGTAAGTAGATGTAAAAATTGATCATTACAAAATATATGAATTTTACTACGCAGCAGCATAAAATAAATACTGCTTATTTGAATTTTTACTTTAATTGCTAAAACTGAAACTATGTAGCTACTATAAATAGGTATTATGTGAAAACTGCAACTTTCATAATTAGGTGGTATGGCTCGGTACACTTCTCTACACTAACATATTGGGATCAATAGCAAAGATAATTTATGGATAACAAAAGCTCTACCAAGTTTAATATAATCAATTACAGCTGACTATTTTTAAGCTTATATTGCCTACTATTCTGAAGTTTTATAAAAATTACATGTTTCAATCAGCGACGTAACAATCGGGAGTAGGGAGCATAGAGCAACCCACAAACTAAGGAGATCTGTTAAAGTACTATTTATAAAAAACATTTATAAAAAGTATTTGCTTGTAGCAAATTCATTTGCAGTAGCTCACGGACATCGTAATTCTTCAAAAATTTCGACATCCGAATCTGCTCATTGTTTGAGGAACAAAGCAGGTAAAACCCAAATTCCAAAGGAACTAGACAATGGACAGACACCACCGTGTCAAAAAAGGTTTGCGACGTTGTATCGCTTTCTCACTTCATCGGCAATCGCGTGAGCATTTACTGTGGTTATTACGACAATGCTGTATCTGTATGCGTTTGAAATATAAATTAGTTTCATGAGTTTACTAAATCGATAACAGAAGAGCACGTTCATAACCTCGACAGTTTAGGAATTTATGTCAGAATTTATAAAACAAAGAAGAATTTGTATAAAAATGATACTTCAATTCTGTAGTTCTAATAAAATGTAGATATATTTTATTTATGTACGAATAGTTTCGCACAAATGACTATCGACGTCCTTTATGTACGCATTCGCTCAATTCAAACTACACTACTGGTTTTAAGTGTATGTCACAGTTATTTCAACGTTTTCAGTGCTCTCAATTTTTCTAGTATTACTTTGTCAATCATACATTTTCAGCTGACAATAAAATGCACTACAAAGAACATTTTTCTGTAAACTAGGGTAAATATAAAATGGCATTCCATTTCCATAAATCAGTTGTTTTTAAAGTTTACCCCAAGGATATAACAGCAATCTAGCTAGCATACGATCGTAACCAATCTAAATATTTGCTCGACCTCCTTTTAGGTATTAGAAAAACATCATTTCAGCTATTCAACCGCGTACCTACTAAATTTGTACAAGAATCATATAAATTGATTGGTAACTGTAATATGTAAATTTACACTACAAAAAGCTATGTGCAAGCATAAGATCTTAATCAGTAGCACTAGTTCTTGCAAACATTTGCTATACAAACCGAAATCTAATTTAAACACACAATGGCTCATGAATATTGGGCAATTATAACTAAAACTTACAAACTTTGAAGCTATCTAGTGCGTTTGTAGCAAAAGTTTCCATTAATAAGTTTTCTGCTGCTCAGCTTAGTAACGGTGTTTCACAATCGAAAATTAGAAATCATGTTTAGCTTCTTTGTGTGTCAGTTCTGGCATTACTTTCGATGCTGCTTCAAATTCCTTTGACCAAAACAGCGCCGTTGGCCAGCAACAAACAAACGTTAGAGCCACAAAGGAAGCAATTTAGCCGAATTAGAGTATTGCCGACATTTTGCAAACCTTGAGGATGTGTACAATTTGTTTGTACTATTGGCCAATATGTTGTTTGCTTGTAAACCTTATTTGTATAGTACCTCAAACCTCCTTAAAGGTAGTTTGCCAATATGACGTCTTTACTACGCAAGGAAATTAAGTAATATCGTAGTAATACGGCGCAGCAATTTGATAACGACACATTCGTCTTTGCTATTACTCGAAGATTACGTGCGTGGCATTGCAAAACGACTTATAGTTCTGTTCATGTCGCAACCATAATGCAATAAATTTACTCGCCCGTTTATCCATCGTTTTCCGCCTTCCTTAATATCCGGAAATTTCGACACTCGGTGAAAACAAATGCTTTACTACCTGGTTTATCAAAAAGTTTAGGTTAGTTTGATGACCAATCTACCGTTAAATTGGGGCAAAACGGGTAGAATAAATATCTAATTAACTCCTAAAAAACGCTTGTGGATTTCGTCACCGCTTCGAGCCAACCATTGCGGAACTAGTTTTATAATTTTATTTTTAGCTCCGCATCAATATTAAAACGTAATTAGTTCTAACGTACAACATCTCTTAAATGATAATTCTAAACGATGCCCTACTTATGCTATGAGTTACGAATTCCGGTACAAAACATGATTCGGGTCGTGTTTGTACTCCGTAAGTGGTTCGCTCCGTATATAGCGGTATTTCTCATTATACAGTCCAGGACGAGTCACCGAGGTAACTGCTTGTCACTCATTCATTATCTCCTTTAAGAAACCTTTTGTTGCTATTTATATTCTGAACAACGTGCCATAAGTGTGTTATTGCGTTCTAAAATAGTATCACAATGGACACTGCTCGAAATTAAGATCTCCCGTTGCGTCATAATTGCTTTAAAGTTTAAACATCATCCTGCAGTAAGTTAAAACCTTCCAGTCATTTAATGAGATCCTTCAATTGTGCCTTTATAACAAGCGCTATTTGTAGCAATGCACAGTAAATTAACCTCATACCGTGAAACTGATCACGGCTTTCATATTTTACGAACGATTGGCATCAACAAAAAAATAAAACTCAATAAAACACCTTGGCTTGAAACTAAATTTAAATGAAAACAATTGACTTTAAATATCTTTAATTTCTAATTTGTTGATAGTGATGAAATAGTCAAGAATTGTATAATCAATTTAGGCTTTCATTAAATATATGACGCAACAACTTTACTACTATTATGTGTTTATCTTTTTTAAATTCTTCTAAACAAAACCCAAATTCTTCTATTAGGTAAAACAAGTATGTTAAACAGCTATAATTAGACTAAATATCATTTCTAACACTTTTTTTATATGCTGTATCCATTACGTCTTATACTCGTACTATCCTGGCCACTCAAAGGCCAGGCAGTAAATATTGTATTCTGTATATTATTATCTTATTTTCTATACAAATGGTGATTATTAAATAATAGTTTTCTGTATTGTAATTCTCTTAGCATCTGTTAGTCTGATAGTCAGCAATATTTAACAACTGCCAAATATAAAACAGAAGCCGAGTAGCGGGTAAGCGCTAGGCTTACATTAAGCAAGTTCTCGGTTCGAATCCCGCGAGAGCCGGAATCTTCCGCAGCCTTGGCGATTGGAGTCGGACTCGGTGAGACCATTCACAGTTGGGCACAAAATTAACTGTGCTATACTCAGAACCACAGACCTAAGAGTTAGAGTAACAAGGCCAACACATCACCAAGGTACACCTCACACAATGGTTGCTGCGCAAGTACAAAAGCCGCGCTCCAACTTTGTAACCCGAATACGGGGCAAGTTGAGCATTGTACCGCCAGACACAAGCGTATTAATCACCAGCCTCTATAGTACAAGGTAAAATGAGGTTACCGACAACACATGCCAAATATAAAAATGAAGCACTTTATATGACACTAAAATGCATGTTTTTCAAAAGTGGTGTTAATTAACACAACTCACATGAACAGACATCGTTTCGAGATTCTATGAATCAAAATATAAATTATCTAAGAAACAAAGTACAGCAAAGGTTAGAATACATTTTAAAATAGACCAACAATTTTTCTGAAAAAGGACACACTCATATCGCGCAATTGTATTTCTAGTGCGTCAATTATTTAAAGATAAATTCTCATCTTACAAAATAACAAAATCATACAAGGTGGCGCAAAAAGAACGCATGGATTTCAAAAGAATGCAACCTTCTTGATTTTCCATCTAAAACAAATTTATTACTACGAAAATAATCTGTGATATATCTAGTTTTTATTGGTATACAAGATTATTTAATTATGAAAGATTATGTCAGGAAGATGACGTCCATTTTGCTAGACACACATATGGAGCATCTCCTCAAAGTTAAGCATTACTCTCATCAACATTTCTTGTCATAATGGCACCGCCGCGGTTTCTTCACGAATGGCAAGTTTGAATTCGTCTAGCGTAGGAGGTTTTCGAACATAGGCTTTCCGTTTGAGGTAGCCCCACAAAAACAAGTCGAACGCCGACAAATCCGGTGACATTGGGGGTCAGGGAACGTCGCCAAAACGCAAGATTACGTGGTTAAAAACATTCGTCGGACAACTTTCATCGTGGCTCTTGCTGTATGGGCTGTGGCCATAGCTTGTTGAAACCATATTTTTTCCATCAGAGTATTGTGTTTCCATCAGAGATTGACCTACCAACCGGCATATAAAAATGTCGACGGAAAATACGTTGAACGGAAATTAAAGAATCGTTATTTCAAAAAAACTGCTCAACTGCAAAAGTATGGTGTTCCACGTTCCACGGCTACTGAAACTAGAGTCTCTGAAACACGTGGCAGTCTGAGTGTAGAAGCCGCCAACCACTCCCTTTCGAAGTACTACACATTCCAAAAGCATGCGTTCTTTTTGCACCACCTTGTATATGAGATCTTAAGCTCCAAAACCAATATCTTAATATTCAACAACTAATTCTTACGCTTTTAAAACCAGAAATACATGTCAGTTTAAACGTAGTTTTGGAAGTGTATTAACGTAACCACATATTTTCGAGAATTATTGTTTGATGGAATCTCATCTCGACTTTTTGAAGAAGGATAACACGAAGTGTGTTGCTTCTTTAAGATATTTTATTCAAGTATTTTTTTAATCTAACAATGGGAAATGTATCAAGTGAATAATTACCACATCGGCTACCATTTGATAGATTTCGGCAACCGTTCCACTTCTTACATTGGTTATTATTATTAATTTTTCGCACACACATGAAAACCCAGAGGGCGGAAAAGAACCTGAAGTAGATAATAATGCAAAAGCGGCGACAGATATTACGTAAGATGAAGTAGGTAACAACATCTACTAAAAGCTTAGAAACGAAATAGTGGCGGGAAAATACAAAATAGCACCATGGTTAGTAAAGGTACGTGGAGAACAACTATCGAAATGCTTAATACCTATACCTATATTTAAAATAGCCTGGGTGGAAGAAACGATCCCAAGAGAATGTCATTATACGTACCAAACAGCAAATACCAGCAAATACGGAAATTCTAGAGCGCTGTGTTTATCTCAGGTAGTCCTAAAGATCTACTCAAAAATATTAAAAAGAAAATTAAGAGAAGACGCCAAAAGAAAAATTACGGAAGGGAGAAGCAGCCTTTCAAACTGTTGGACAGACAGAAGATAACAAGTACACCATACCATAATATAGAAGAATCTGGAAAAAGAAAAGAAGTTAAGCCGGGTTTGACAATATCTCAAAAAAGCAGACTATATGAAAAACGTTGAAAAACATAATATAAGATCAAAACGGTATGGCGCAATTGAAAATCTGTGTAGTAAAGTAGAGGATGATGTCAAGTGGAAAAATGTAATCAGTGCATGATAAAAACAAAGAAATCTAATAAACTAAGTACAACTAAAACTAACATAAAGAAAAGCAAAGTGATTGAGATAAGCAGAGGAAGAACACTTATAGAAGAAATAAATATTGATAACAATGCTATGGAGGAACTAGATATTTATACATATTTGGTATTAGTAACATCAAATTATAGAAAAATAGATATCAACCAACCTTAACATACAAAGCGGAAGGCTAAACATTGACCGATCGATGATCACAATGACATAAGTGATTATTTAAGGGGGGTTAACTAGAACACAATAAGGTACTGGGAGGGAAAGGCTACAACACGAACCTGTAATAATGAAGATTTACAAACAACAATTGAAATTAACTGGACACATATGGAGTAGGAATGAAGATAATTTCCCCAAGATAGTCACGGGGGTGGATGGACGTAGAGGAAAGGGAATGTCGAGAAATAAGTGAGAAGCAACAATTGAATATATAGGAAAAGGAGCTGGAAAACAATGGCAGAAGTGAAATGGATGGCAAAACGGAAGAATGTACAGAAAAATTGTAAGAGACCTGACGCCCTATGGGCACAAATGATTGAAGAAAAGTAAATAAGTAAGCATAGTTTAGAGTTAAACCTTTTTCTCGCGTAAGTCTGATATATTACTTTGTCATAATACAAAAATACATAATTATAAATTTCAATTAATATTATATTGTTTGATAATTATCAATATTCACATCAAACTTCGGTTTGGAGTCTTTGTAGATTTTCGTTGGGTGATTTACAATGATGCGATGTAAGGCAAACCTTGATTTCAATATTGTTGATAGTAATTGGACATAGGATTAAAATGTTGCTCGTCCCTTAATTAATTTTTAATGAGTATAACTACTTATTTCCTCAATAAATCTAAGATAAAAATTAATTTTATTTTAAAAAAGTAGTTGTTGCATCATCTCTTATACAATAGTTTATAATATAATAATTGGAAAATACAAATTTAATTTTGTAATTTATGAGTACTTGACGATACCCACATAACCCTTAAATAGATGTTTAAATTAATTTTATATCGAGGCCAAACAAGCAAAACTGAAGCAATAATAATAATAACACTGGTATCCTTAGACTAACATTTTATTTCCACTTTTGCACTTAATTTGACTATTTACATACAAAAAAGAGTGCTTTTTAATCTTCGAATTGTAATAACTTTAGGAAAATCTATTAACGAAGAATACTACAATTTATTTTTAATTTGAATAATTTTGCTGTGATCTCAATAATACTTTACAGCTGCTGATTTTTTCACAACAAGCTCTACTCAATCCATTCATCACATATAAACTAAAATACACAGTGTAAGGGGAACAACTGAAAAGCCTGAATTATTAAATAACAATTTTCTCATTATACAGTCGTCTTAATTAAGGAACGAACATTACCAGAAAACTAAAAACTAAGCTTTTGTTCGATATTCGTATCTTACTTTCTCTAAATGCTACACTGCAATTACTAAAGCAAAGGAAATGCGTAGTAATCCTTTTTTCCATTCTCTTTAATCAATTAAGTTTTTTTTAATCGTTGCTATAAACAAATACTGACTGAATCGCATCATGCACAAAATATTTTTTCAAGACGGATGTCCTGCTATAAATTAGGGGAAATATTATTAATTAAAACTATAGGTTGTTTGGTAATTTAGCTACAGTACGAAAAACTAGAAAATTTTATTACTGATTAGTGTTTCCAAAAAATATTGTCGCTATCAGCACAGAATAATTAAAACAGGAACTGTAAAAAGATACAACTTATCTGTTCTGATTATTCGCTTATCAAACCATGAAATTGACAATGTCCTACAAAAGATAAGCCCTACTCTCCGTTTTTTACATTTTTATGAGGAAGACAGTGTTTACTTTACATTAATTTACTGAATCACCTCATTGTAAGAATGGACCAGATCCTGAATTTTTGAATAGGCACAACGTTTTCTCAAAACGCTCACATTACTAATATTTTAACTTTCTAAGGTGACGAAATGCCTCTATGAAGTACATATAAATTTCGTTAAAATTCTTCGCAATAACATAAGAAATTATATTCGTTAATATGTAACTCAAAAAATAAATACTGAAGGTGAGTTTCTATATAGGATGGCGAAATAGAGATTTAAGTTATGCACCTACGTCCTTAAGTTTATTAAGTGTTGCAACATTTTTAAATTGAATAGTACATATTCTTTATTATCCTATAGAAAATAACATAACATATATTTTCCTTTAAGTCAAAATTCCTCAAGAAATAAATATTAGTAAATACATTAAAGAAATTAATTAGCTAACTAATAAATAAAATTCTGTCACATTGGAAACACGACAGTGGAACCTGTATATTCTTAGATTATAATCCCCCAATTTACAAGTAATTCAATTCTTAAGTATGTGAATGCAAATGTAACCATCTAGCGTGCCGAAAATGTCATCACATGGATATTAAAACAGCACGTTAATAACTTAATTGCAGGTTAGTTGCTTCCTTTAATTTCAATTGCTTAAAATGGGCGGCATGGTTGGCTAATCGAATGACAATAGCGGTGTGCTTGATTCTACTGTGAAACTTAAGATTTAAAATTTTTGGTACTACATTTTTTGTTATGCTAGTCGACAATAAGTAGAAACAACAATAGTAGCGAGAAAGTGCCATTGTATGAACCCGTAAAATAACTAAACTGCAGTGTTCTTTACCTTCTGTATATAAATGTATAATAGAGCTATTTTAACTTTGAAAAATTTCGAACCGTAGCCACAATACAAAGACGAATCATAAGGTTAAAACCGACTATACGGAATAAAATATTATATAACATAGTATTTGGTATTTTCACTTCCTTAGCAACTGTCTTTAAAAAACTATTACAGGGATTCGTATGATTTTAAATATTTATGTGAAAATCGTACGACACTCATTAATGACCAATAGAAAAATTAGTTCACGAGCCGTATCCAAGACAACAAAAAAATTTCTTGGAAATTTTTTGTAGGTAGACATTACTTCTTTTTAGGGTTTGTGTCGTTACGATTTTCTTACCGAATCTGCATTCGAGCATTAATTCATATCAGGAAATTATTTTTCATGCATTCAACAACGTCCTAATTTGCCCTCGCGTCCCGCTCGGTCAAATTAATACGACGTTGTTGGAACGCACTCAAAAAAATTTCCGGAAAGAATTAATGCTCTTATGAGATTATATGTGAAAATCGTACGACACTCATCAATGACCAATAGAAAAACTAGTTCACGAGCCGTATCCAAGACAACAAAAAAATTTCTTGGAAATTTTTTGTAGGTAGATCAGCCTAACTTTGAGGGCCTGTATCGTTACGATTTTCTTACCGAATCTGCATTCGAGCATTAATTCATATCCGGAAATTATTTTTCGTGCATTCAACAACGTCCTAATTTGCCCTCGCGTCCCGCTCGGGCAAATTAATACGACGTTGTTGGAACGCACTCAAAAAAATTTCCGGAAAGAATTAATGCTCTTATGAGATTATATGTGAAAATCGTACGACACTCATTAATGACCAATAGAAAAATTAGTTCACGAGCCGTATCCAAGACAACAACAAAAATTTTTGGAAATTTTTTGTAGGTAGACATTATTTCTTTTGAGGGTTTGTGTCGTTACGATTTACTTACCGAATCTCCATTCGAGCATTAATTCATATCCGGAAATTATTTTTCGTGCATTCAACAACGTCCTAATTTGCCCTCGCGTCCCGCTCGGGCAAATTAATACGACGTTGTTGGAACGCACTCAAAAAAATTTCCGGAAAGAATTAATGCTCTTATGAGATTATATGTGAAAATCGTACGACACTCATTAATGACCAATAGAAAAATTAGTTCACGAGCCGTATCCAAGACAACAACAAAAATTTTTGGAAATTTTTTGTAGGTAGACATTACTTCTTTTGAGGGTTTGTGTCGTTACGATTTACTTACCGAATCTCCATTCGAGCATTAATTCATATCCGGAAATTATTTTTCGTGCATTCAACAACGTCCTAATTTGCCCTCGCGTCCCGCTCGGGCAAATTAATACGACGTTGTTGGAACGCACTCAAAAAAATTTCCGGAAAGAATTAATGCTCTTATGAGATTATATGTGAAAATCGTACGACACTCATTAATGACCAATAGAAAAATTAGTTCACGAGCCGTATCCAAGACAACAACAAAAATTTTTGGAAATTTTTTGTAGGTAGACATTATTTCTTTTGAGGGTTTGTGTCGTTACGATTTACTTACCGAATCTCCATTCGAGCATTAATTCATATCCGGAAATTATTTTTCGTGCATTCAACAACGTCCTAATTTGCCCTCGCGTCCCGCTCGGGCAAATTAATACGACGTTGTTGGAACGCACTCAAAAAAATTTCCGGAAAGAATTAATGCTCTTATGAGATTATATGTGAAAATCGTACGACACTCATTAATAACCAATAGAAAAATTAGTTCACGAGCCGTAACCAAGACAACAACAAAAATTTCTTGGAAATTTTTTATAGGTAGACATTACTTCTTTTTAAGGTTTGTGTCGTTACGATTTTCTTACCGAATCTGCATTCGAGCATTAATTCATATCCGGAAATTATTATTCGTGCATTCCAACAACGTCCTAATTTGCCCTCGCGTCCCGCTCAGGCAAATTAATACGACGTTATTGGAACGCACTCAAAAAAATTTCCGGGAAGAATTAATGCTCTTATTATATTATATGTGATAATTTTTATAGTGGTTTTTAAATTTCAATCAATTTAAATGTTGCAAGTATGGAAGGGCAGCTTCGAAATTGTTTAATTTATAACTTGTACGCCTATCTCTCTCATA
This sequence comes from Agriotes lineatus, assembly GCA_940337035.1. Lineage (NCBI taxonomy): Eukaryota > Metazoa > Arthropoda > Insecta > Coleoptera > Elateridae > Agriotes > Agriotes lineatus. The sequence continues at coordinate 129,548 of CALNHX010003355.1, read as the reverse complement.
CTTTCTAAATCCCATCCTTATTTACATGAGGCATTTTATAATAAACGTTCGGATATGCTAATGAACGGTAAAACGAAAATGTGAGGCCAACATCTCGTATATCAAGGATGTGCTAAGGTTGATCTTCACCTACTTAAGCTCTTCCCAATACGGAACCTTTAAATGGTATGCGAATGAATCTGTCAGCTTATCTGAAGTAAGAGAACAGTTGGTATCATTTTATCTTTAGATTTACCTACATTGGTACCAATGTCTACAGTAATTTACACGAAGTAGAGCAATAAATGTTTTCTCCTAATTATTTAAAAAGAAAATAGCTGCATTTATTGAATTATTTTCACTAATTACAGATTATTAAAAATGTATTTCATTCTTCTTGACTTGATGTCTATATTGTGACCAGTATTATAAAAATATCAAGGAAATAAACAATTGAAACATCGCATCATATACTGATACGCCAAATATTTCCCATCGTGGTGAACTACCTACTATTATATATGAGGAGGACTATCATTATAATTTTGCCAAATACATGTAAAAATAATACCAATAATAACAGCAAATATGATTCAGTGGCTTTATCTCCAACAGCACTTCAGAGTATAAGGCTACTAACTCTCCAGGAATGGAATTTGCGCTGGATAAGAAATATCGAAACTATTTTATCAACCTATAAGCATCTCCAATTTATTTTGCAGAGCTAAGTGTGAGCTCATGATTAAATAATTTGAAACTGATAATTTCAATAATGCACAAGACACTTCGAAATTATCCTATGCAAAAGCACTGTTCCAAAGCAATGTAAATAATGCATTTATTTACAATTTACTAATTATAGTTGTACTGTAATGCGACTTCACAACTTTTGAACCATATCGAATTTCGACATTTTCTGTTTATTTCAGATGCGACAATCAGCTGATGTCCTTGATGCCTAATAAAATGCTGAATTAAAGCGAAAAACATTAGCATACTTTAACATAGCAAAAACCACTACACATGTATAAGCGACGTATATAATTATAAATAACATGTTTTATGTTATTAACGACAATCAGTCTAAGATTCCTTAATCGAACATTTTCTTCGTAGACTCGGTACGAATAATACATTTTTTTACTAAAATTATTGAATCCATTTATAAAGTACTATAAAATAGCTTAGAAAACGTTCTAATGTGTCATAGCTTGACCTAAACCCACCTAGTTCTCTAGGGTTTTAAGCATCTAATTGGTTATCGATTGTATTAGACTTTTTGTAAATACTGAAGTTGTATTGAGTAGACGATAACTTAATAGGTTTATGAATTTGCAATTTTGTTATGTTGCCTTTTTTGTATATGTACCGGATATAAGATATAATATACACCTGGCTTCAAGATTTGTAGATCATCAAAAATCGTTTCATACCATAGACATTTGAGAAATATTATAGTACATTCAGCGACCATCCAGAATATCATATAACAAATGATTTGCAGGATTACAACTACTACAACCTACGATTCTTAATACTGATAAGAATTATCGTTATGGTTGAAAGCAAGTTTGGTCTCTGGCCCATTGCACTGCCTTAGCTGTTTACTGCCAAGCGCATTAGCTAATCTTGGAATGCTTGTGTTTAGTCCTTGCAGCATGAAGGATATATAATTGATGGTCGCTGAATGCACTAGCTCGCACTAACGGATTGTGGCATAGATTATACAGATAAAAATGCCACTCTCACTATCAAACTTTCAAAACGAATCAATAGAGTCCCAATGAAACGGATTATTAGAAATGAGAGCACTCGCCTCAGCGCTAGAAGACATTCTCAAGTACCTCGAGAATGTTTAAATGTTTAAATCATCTTCCATTCGCAGATGCCATCATCATAATAGCAGACAGTATCCAAAACCTACAAGAGATGCTAAACGCAGCATACAAAATAGTAGAAATAAAATTCTATAGTTGACGTAGAGCTATTTGGTTAAACCGCCTTAATATGGTACCTGAAGATAAGGGCATTACAAGTAGGGGTGGGCGATATTAAAATTTACATATCGATATTCGATATCAGAATTATATCGATATATCGATATTTATCAATATATCGATAAATATCTTAAAAATAGTGATATATCGATAAAAATCGATATTCGATATATGGGTATACCGATATATCAATATGTCGATATCTGATATTTCCATATATCGATATATCGATATGGAAATAATATCCAGCTGACTATCAAATATTACGTAGAATTCCCCGATGTGAAAAAAGTGTAGCATAAACAAAAAAACGGTCAAAAACGATTTATCCACGCAAATTAAATCTGCAGACTTGTACACTATTTTTAAATTTAGGGACTTTAGAAGAAGTCCTTATTTAAAAGTTGCAAAATGCAATACGTGTTAAATTCGGAGTACGAATTTACGGAGTACGAATATACTTTATATTGTTATCAATGTTATTATATTGTATTGCATTATTTTAAGAAAATAAATTGTACTTATTAAAATATGTGTTAAAAAATGACAATAATTAAAATATATTTCTATCTTGCTAATTATATGTGTTACAAAAGTAAAGAATTAACAAATATTAGGTATTTATTTTACTGTAACATGAGATGTGTATGTATATACAACTGTACACCACAATCAATGCGTAATTATAACTTTAGTTTCTGAATAGCCAAATTCAGTTTAGATGAATAGTGGCAACGCAAAAAATTAGGTTCGAATATGGTTATACAGCACTCAAATGTTTTAAAGATTACCTAATAGTTAACTCAAATGTCGTTTTTAGTGCATATCGATTTTTGAAAAGACAATTTATGAATGTAAAATCTTGTTCTGCCTAGTTACAATAGGTCAATATGTAAAATAACATAGTAGATCATTTTAGATCATGAAGTATTATTATTAAGATTATTAAAAAAAATTAATTTATGGCACTTCAAATTACGGTGTACAAGGTATACGGTACACATACAAAAAGTTATCGTAAACCAATCTGAACATTTACATGGTGATTAGTTTTTGACAACAGTTGAATTAGACAAGTGGAAACTACTAATTTGACAGCTATTCCATAAATCTCGATATATATGTATTTATCGATAATACGGAGATATCGTTAATTATGGCGATATCAATAATTATGGGGATAGCTATAAATAACGATATTCAATAAATATCGATATCAGATATTTCAATATTCGATACATATGGATATTCAATATATCGATATAATGATATTCGATAAATATCGATATATCGATATTCGATAAATATCCATATTCGATATTTCGATATTCTATATATCGATATTCGATATATCGTAATTCGATATTTCCATATATCGATATATCGATATGGAAATAATATCGATATTTATCGATATATCGATATATCGCCCAGCTCTAATTACAAACAACTTATCTAAACGAGCCAGGCTGAGTCAACATTTTAGCTCATTTTCAGTTGTAATTGTTTTTGGAGAATGCAAATCAATAAACAGTATCTGGCGTAGACATTTGGCTTAAATGACTTTCAATTGATATTTAATTCATTTATCCCTACAACTACAACATGGTTTTCAAACTTTTGAGCGAAACGTATCGGGGTTTAAAATGTGGAGACCCTGGAGTGATGAAGTAAAAGTCGCCAATGAAGACTTATCGCAAGAGAGTAATGGAGGAATAGAAGACATAAACAAAATTTTAGAGGCCGGTCCTGGTATTTTACCTGCAGTACACCTTTTAAATGGCTGTTACATAGGAATACTACTTACGCTTTTAAGACGGTTTAACCAAATAGCTCTGTGCCAACTATAACCAACTTACCTCTGAATCACAACATTTCACTGAACGCAAGGAAGACTGAACATACATCCACACATATCACCAAGTTAGGCAAAGATAATAAAGAGGCCGACGTCAATAGGTCAATTAAATTAGTATGGTATGGGTTTGGCAAATAGCGATATATTGAGAAGAGCAACATTTTAAAAAAGAACATTTTTTATCAATGTGTATTACCAGAGAGCGTGGGGCCGGCTGATAAAATGGGTTTGCGTTTGCAGTCAGCAGTTAGCGAGTTCGAACCTCACACCCGGACAGTGGTTGCATCTTACGCTCTCCAATCAGAGAGATCTTTGGTGGTCGTGACTCCTGTGAAAGGGCATTCTTCCTCAATTCAAGGGGTTAGGCGAGCTACCTACCCCGGTAGCAGTTTAAAAAGGCTTATAAAACCGCACTCAACGTGTGGTACGAACAGGCATACTCTTATAATAAGAGGAGGAATAAGAAGAAGTGATTACTTCTGTGACCTACGGCATAGAGACCTTGACGAAGAGTGTAGTGGACGAAATAAAATATATACACAGAAAGTAATAGAAATATTTACGCTCAAGGTTAACATCCGTGATAAAGTAAATTGTAACCAAACAAAGGTAACAGATGTGATACATTTGTTTGAAATGGAATTGGGCTAGACATTTAGGGCATATGCAAAATAATCGATGGACCAAAAGACTAATTGAGCGAAGCAGAAAATGCGCCGGAAGACCGCAACTACGATGGGCCGAAGATATTATAGCAGAAGCATCTGAGTACTGCTTACGTGTTGCACAAAACATTGAAAAGGCTTACGTTCAAACCTGGGTCGATTTCGACTGATTATGGTACTGAATACTGTAAAAATTTTACAGCTATACTCTGTTCACTATGGTCCCGGATTGTCAAAAATGACGTTTTATGGTAGCACTGTTGAATTTCTATTGGTTTTTTTGGTACTACTAGGTTGGACAACGCAAAAGCGTAATTTTGAAAATTTGAGTGTTTGTTACCTGGCAACTTTTATTTATTTTTGCTTAAGTCAGTTCGAAATATAACCTATAATTTATAGTTTTGACATTAGTAGCTTTATTAATTGTTTCTACTTACCCATAGCTTGACTTAAAAATATTAACCATGATATAAGGGATTGTTTTTAATTGGATTTTGACATTGACAATCCGGGACTATAGTGAATAGAGTATATGCTATACGATCAACAGTACATAAACAATGAAATTCATTAGAGAAAATTAATCAATCCAACGATATGGAAATAAAGCTTCGCTATTAATTTCAATATACATATTAATCTAGAACAGCGGTTCTCAAACTTTTCAACTTAGCCCCAGCCAAACCCTTTTTTATGGATAGCTGGATAGCCAATATTTTGGAATACGATTGCGTGCCACAGTTTGGGAATCGCTGATGTAGATGATGTGAAATATATGCAGATATATTTAAATTATGAACTTTTTAAATTAATAATAAGCGCTCTGAGTGATTGATTAATGAAAATAGTTTTCACCATTACAACATTATACACAGCGATCTACCAGCTCTATAATATACGGGTGAATGCTAATGTGCTTCTAAGGAAAAGCTGTTACATACAAAACAACGATGAAAAATAAACTAAATTTTCATTCCTTCAAAAAATGGTTTATTTCAAACTCACATTGTTCTTGTCTACTATGGTTTTAAGTTATTTTCGAAAATGTATAAATCTGAAAATGTACAATATCACGACTAAGGAGCATAATAAAGAAAGCCTTCCAATTCTTTTTAGAATTTTGAAGCTCTTCTCTCTTGGATCTCTCACAATTCATTCGTTGTGGTGGGTTAGTCCCCATCTCCTCTAGCTTTTGTCTAATTTATAGTTGTCTCTGCATTTTTTCTCTCCTTATCAGCTTTCCCCATTCTTTTCTGTTTACTCCTTGCCTTCTACAGTTTTGTATCCCCATCCTCTTCAAGTCTTCCATCACCTCATCCCACCATCTCATTTTCGGGTTTCCTGTATTTCTTGCTTTTGTGGTCCTCCATTCAGTTATTATCCTTATCGCTCTGTCTTCCTTAGTTCTAATAATATGCCCCAGATAACGCTTTTACTACTTTCACCCTAGATTCTTTTTCGCATATCTTTTTTGGACCTAATACGTTTCTCTATATTCTTCTCACCCATATTCTCAGTTGCTCTTCGTCCCTTTTTATGGAACGTAATGATTTAATATTCATGGAAAAAAGGTCAAGTAAGCTCCATACGTACACAGTAGTTATTTATTTATGCAAGTTGAAAATTGCTGGCGTTTGTTTCGTGAGTCGCAATTGCAACAAGTGAAAATTCACATTTTTGCAAGGTCTGCATACAAGATATTTTGCAAGTCTGTAGACAACATTTTGGATATTCTAGAGTGTGTTGACATACAAATTCACGGCGAACTGAAAATGTTGTCTTTTAACATCACCGATGGCAACATGAAAATAGTTATTTGTCTACTAAGAGTGGAAATGAATGTTATGCCAGCACTAGACGAATGTTTGATGACCGAGCGTTATCGAAGTCAGCAAATCGTGGAGTAGTGGAATCACCGAACTGCCACACCTGACAGACGCAATATTTTTTCTAAAGAGTCAGATTATTGCATTAATAAACATTTAGTATCTCCATTTGTTACTGTTTCTGAAAACAGTTAGAAGATATTCATTTCTTAACTATTTTAATAAAGTAGGGAAAAGTTTGTCATTTCTTAATAATTAAAATTGATGTAAATTGATATGGAAAAGTCGAACTTTTAGTTAGAAACAAGTTATTTTGACATTAATAATGACAATAATAATATAGTGACATTTTGTTGTCGTTTTCAACGTCAAAATGATGCATATATTCGCACTAGTTGCAATATGAGATTTCATATTGACACTAGTGGTAATATGAAAATTTGTACTTTTTAGATTTAAGTAAATTTATTTACTATAGAAATTAATATAACTAAAAATTACAGAAAATCTTGCATGCAACACGTTGCAAAATTAGGTTTTTTCACGCATAACGTATTGCCTAACTGGCTAGCGCTCGTAAGGAAAACTTGTCTAGTGTGAAAAACACTTTCATTTGCAACTTGATACATAAATAGCTATTTAGACTCTATCTTTTTTCATTTAAGTAGAAAGGTACCATTTAACATTGTTTAGACGAGTACATAATTTAATAAGCAATACGTATATAAGGTTGAAATTAATACTCGCCAACAGTTATTTGAAATTAATTCGAGCTGTAATTACTAACTGCACAGAATATAGCACTAACATGAACTAATACATGAACATGTTTTTATTTATTTTTTATTGAAGTTCTGCTAACATTCCAAAAAACACTCACTCCTTAGCTAAGGTGAAATGGACCTATGCTCATATTACAATATTTTCCTACAATCGCACCAATAAATTAAAGTTTATCATCGAACCAGCAGTTTACCCTGTATTTCAAGCTAAAAATATTGCCTTATGTAAAATTGGTCATCCTGGTATGTTGAATAGATACTGCACTGTTTATAAAACATTTAAAATTACTAATTATGTATTTCATATTGATTCTTAAAGTTAGAATTAGACTTTTCTTATTTTACTACTAGCATCTTTCACATTACAGTTTGCTTGCTTGAACGAAATCAACATTTGTCAACTGTTATTAATTGGGTTAACAATTATGATAAACTTGCAACGTGAGGATAATTATTTGACACACTCCAGCTCTTGTCACCTCAACACGCACCTTAAATTAAAGTTTCAAGTAACTAATAAACTACAAGACGTATCTTTTTGAATGTTACAAATGAGATATTACTTAGTTGCATTTATTATAGTTTGCTAATAAATAATTTCTTAAACTAAAAATAAGAAATAAAGTAGTAACATGACTATCGGAAAATTACAAGTTAGTAGTTACATCTTTGAACATTTTTGGTTTCCAAATTTATCGTATTGGTCATTAAATGCCTCCGATAATTATATGGTTATATAATACTTAACTATAACTAAATGATAGATGCAGCAGTAAATAATTACTCACCGTTATCCCCTATTTTTATCCTAACACATAGCGGTAACGTGAAGGTTCTTAATTTGCCGGAAAAGCCTTGAAATCTGCAAAATTCTGTGTTCTATAATTAGTAGCAACTTTGTCATAGTTTTTATTTTATTCTTTGAGTAGGTCTGGCAACTTTTCATTTTCTTGAATTATTAATGGCGTTTCGTTATCGCCAATTTCATAACTATTAATGAGCGACTCTTTTTATTAACTAGTATTTACAGTTAGTTTCTTACATTTTTATAAACCGCTCCAGATTTCTTATACGATTGATTTAACAGAAATTAGTATAAAGTCACCTACGTTAATTTTAAAGGTTCAAATGAACAGATCCCGTCTTGGCTCATGCACTTGACTTATTCAATTCTTTTAGATGCTATTATACAATTGCGAGTAGCAGGACTGTTTACATCTTCCATTTAAGTATACATTAAACCAATAACTTTCTAGATTATTTATAGTAAAACTTTTAACTAGGTACATATTTGGCCTTTTTATTGAAAGTTGCTCCGTGTGAGTCATGAAATTCCTAAATTAGAAGCTGTTCGTGTGGGAGTACTAATACCTCCCATATCCTGTTTTCTTTTTTCTGGATTATCTTAATAAAGCAGGCGACATACTTTACCAACCTATTTGTTCCCAAATTTATTAACTAAATTGCAATGAAATTAAAACCACCCACATCCTCCTACAAATCAGCTAGATAATAACTTTCATTATATTCACTTTTCTCACGGTTAAAGCTTAGACCATCAACGAAAGCGACTGCACTTCCAAGTTCTCACATTCGGAAAGCACTTGCACTTCTGCTAATTAACGCACAATGGTTACATCATCGTTATGTAACATATCGCTTCTAATATCTCGCAATCTTCATTTATAACCACGAGGAAGTCCGGACCAGGATGGAGTGATAGATAGCTCCAGGTTTACATTTTAACGATACGTCCGGCTAGCTACGGTATTAAAAAATGATTCTGTAATCTGCTAACTTTTCTCGCAGATCTTACAGGAAGCGCCTGCACCCATCTATGTTCTATTCAGGAGTCTCTTGTAATTGCCTAAAGAGCATCGACTTTTACGCTCTAAAAACTTTACGCCCGCAGAGCTCAAGGTCCTGGGCGAGCCTTAGTTCTGGCAAGGCGATATTTTTTATGCACAATGTGCACGTTCTTCCTGTACCCAAAGGAATCCTAGGAACGGTGCAGGAGTGCCACGTTGTAACAAAAGGCAGGTAAGAGTTGTTTGCTAACGAGCCACTAACTACAATAAAAATTTAAACTCGTTATTAGAATGTGACATGGATCGTGACTGCAGCACTCAAGGCTCACTCCTTCGGTACGAATAACATTTTATTGGCACGATTGTGTTGCTCTGCTTATGTATGTCATGGGTGTGACAAAATAGTTTATAATTGCGCTGAAATACACTTTAAACTTTGCACGCAAGTGTGGCTGGAATAATTAGAGCGCAGAAATACAGCAATATCATAATTCACAGATGGCGGTTCTCTCTAAATTTGTAGAGGCTACAATTTGCAAGTCAGTCAAAATTAGTCATCGCTGTTACCATTCTAAATGGTTTGGTACTCTCGATTCTTGAGTTTTTGCAGATCATCTATTACATAATTGCTACACAGTGCGTATTAAATATCAGCTTAAATTAGAGAGAAAAGAGGTAAAATGTAAAGCCAACAAAATGTCTGTTTCCTATCTCCTATTTGATATCTACCATGAGAATACATAACCTGGATATAGAAGATAGTAATTACCCGTCTACTATCTTTATAAAAATTATTATAGAAAAATGGTAATAAGCAGATATGGTTTAGTAGCAGATCTCCTAACGTAGTTTTTATTTCACAACTACACAGTTGTTTACAATTAAAATTACTGTATCATAATTATTACAATCTCTAAACTGTTTACTATACTGTCGTAGTTATTTATAACTTTGTGAATATTAATCGTTGTATAAAGTATGTAATCAAAAGACACATTCAGCTGCTTTCACTATTACTTACACAGTCAGGAGGGGAGAATAGTTAAATTCAGTCTCTCAAACAAGTATTTTCGAACATCAAATAGGAAGTAATTATGTTTTAAATTCCACATTGATAATTACTATAATAAACACATGAAAAATCTACAGCTTCCAGTATATACAAAGTAATTAAAGAAAGAATAATGTATTAAGTTACTACACATATTCATATACTCAAATCAAATACCTATTGATTATGGAATTTAGTTAAACGAATAAGAAAATAATCATTAATATAATGTTCAAACTGTTAGATTAAACAATATTACTGTTTCTGACAAATGATTAAAATGGGACGTTATTTATATTTAATTCATTTAGAAAACATTATTTTATGTGCAATACTATAAGTAACGGTATAATTTTAGATATAGAATATATAAGTAAATTATCTGTTGTTAAAATTTATTTAATGCATCATGTTAATATGGCAATGAAGACACCATGTAAAATTAAAATAATAAGAAATAATACTAGGATACGGAAAGAAAATAAAACTACAACTAATTTTGAAAATTTAGAATGAGATGGAAAACGTTTAATGATGTAATTTAGAAATAAATAATGTTATAAGTTGCCAAATAGAGTTTTATTGGATAATTTACCATTCAAGTTCAATTTACAAGCAGAAGAGAAGATGAGTAATTAAAAATGTAAAATACAAAATAATGTTAAATAGAGGAAGGCATTTGAAAACAGAATCGACAGGACTAATAAAGAAGAAAAGTTAGAGTTGCAGAATACAAGTAAGAACTACATTATGAAGAAAAAAATAGCTTTTTGGTGGAATGTTAGTGAAGATGCAGTAAATCGACATATTGGAGCGGAGCTAGGAGAATTTCAACTGCTGGAAAAGGAGTAACCTGTATGGTAGTTTGTGTGTGAAGATGCAGAAGATGAACATGTAAATATCTTGGAGGTGTTGGGGTATGTGGCAGATGAATATCTAATAAAATTCAACAGTGGCCAACTGAATGAAGAATATTTATTTTCATAAGGAAGTCTTAGAGCGAAACCAAAGAGATATGTAAGAACTGACATAATTGTATGAAATAAATAAATAATTATATTTTTTTATTTCAAGTGAACCTGATTATGCACTGTCATAATTTAATTTAGATGTAAGAAAGATAACAACTAGATTTTAAATTTGAACATGTTGAAAATGTTATTGAAGTTAATTATCTAAACTAAACATATCATGTTCCAACCTGAGAGAAATATTCACGTTGTAATAGTTAACGACTGAGCTAAATTCTTCATACATAAATAATAATACTGAGTTTAAAAGTAGATTTTAATAATCCATCTGAATTAGTTTTGATTTAATTTAAAATGATAATAAAGAAGACATTAAACTGTATGCAGTGATATTGAGAAAGATTATAACCACACATAAGTATCGAATTTATTATATTTATTTCAAATCAATCAAGCTATATTATTGTAATATATTTTCCATATCAGTATTATTGAGCATTACTTATTTGTGCTTATTCAGGTTTGCTAAATTAGTGGAAGCCACAGTAATCTCGCACTTTATTAATGATTTCATATAATTGAATATTTAATATTTCTAATCAACAATAACTAGCTAGTCGTGGAAAGTTTTTAAATAAAAATATCAATTTGTAGTCATTAAACCACGTGTTATGATTATACGTATTTAAGTAACGATTTTTTATAATAGAGTGTTATGGTTGACCTACTAATAATAATCTACATTTGACAATGCACTATTTAAAGATATTATAGCAAAAGACGCAAATGCTGGCTAATTTTCATAACTAAAAGATGCGCCAATAATATTCCATCTTAATACGTAACCAGTACGGTGGGGTTCTTTATGGCGATCTGTGCATTAATAGGTGAGTAACAGCAAGCATACCTATAAATCTCAGCTTGTCAACCGCTTTACTATTATAATGTTAAGTATCAGTATTCGTATAAAGCACTATTATAATTTACTATTTAAATTAATATTACTGACCAAAATGAAAATGGGTGTTGATGTTGAACAGAATAAGAATAGGTGTTAATTACTCCCCCCCCCCCCTAAAGAATCAGTATTGATACAAAAAATTTTATAATTAACCATTTAAATTAATATTACCAAGCAAAATAAAGATGCATGTTAATGTTGAAAAGGATAGAATTTGCTGCTTATTTACAAAATCGTGTCGTTTCCACAGAGTTGTCTAAGCCAAATCTATGAAACGCATGCGGTGTGTTGACATTAAAGACTCCACTTTACTAGTTGTGTAGCTAAAGTGAGTAAACAAGGCCGTGGAAATTTTTAACTGTAGAAGACTCAATAAGAAAACTGGAAAAATTAGCTAATATACAATTGCCATAGAACAGTCGTTAATCGATGAGCACATGATAAGGAAATTGGAAGATGGCAGTATGTCTAGAGGAATGGCTGAAATTACATTTAACATATCGAAGAAACCAATCCAATCTTCTCCATAAGCTGGAGCACAGAATGATAATGATGTTCATGGAGGAGGGGCCAAAAAGTAACAAATAAGTATAACGAATATTGTAAGATAATCTATAAAAAAACCTTTGACAAACATCTGTGAATCTGTTTTGAAGACGAAGCGCAACTATAACGGTCATTATATAAATAAATGTTGGAATAAACTGCAACTGTATGGAAACGATAAAAAAACTGCAACTGACAGAATAGTTTTCGTTTATCCGTTATGTTAAGGATTGTTGAAAACATCCTGGGGGTTTTATAGATAACTATTATTCTGCTGATGACAGAGAGTTGCCATGCACTACAACTCTATGGAAACGACAAAACAGTGTAAATAATAGAATAAAAATGTTGATTGAGCTAGCAAGTCGAGCTTGTGCTCTTCAGTAGCTATATGTTTAGTCAATGTCTATCACAGTACCTTTGGTATACACCTCAATGCAATAAAAGAGTAAATATTTGTATTTACGTTCAACACAAATATTTTAAAGACATAAAACACCCCACCATACCAGTAACGTTTCAGAAAGTCATCGTACTATTCAAAGTTAAATAACCAATTGCACTTTTTCCAAAAAATGTTGCACTTTTAAGCAAGCGTTTAATTGGAATCCAAAACTTAAAGTGTACATCTGCATGGCATGTCGATTACAAATCTGCTATTAGTTCTAGATCTAGATACTGACTGACACTTTAAGGTATGTTCAAATGCCTTTTTAACACCCTCTGTTATACACACGTGTGCTTCGTAAAGATACATTTCAAACGTTATATCTGTCTGGAAATTTCCTACGGTGTATTATCTTATTTTAAGCAGGATGTTCACAGATAAACCAAAAAACAGGAAGAAGTAATTTATCAATATAGAGGTTTCTAATTTTTATGTATTCTAAATACGTGTTAGAGTGAATCAGCCCTCTTACAGCGGAATTCTAACAGCTAACTGTTTGTTATTCGTGTATTCAAGTTTATTTCCTGTGTTGGAAAGACGAATATACTACTTAAACTTTTAATGAACGTAAACAGGTTTCTTCCACTGTTTATGGCACGTGAATCAGACAACTAGGTCCATATCATAGCTTAAAACATTGGTCAAAGACAAACATAAATGGAAACGTTTTATCAGAATCATGTCGCCCTAGTAGAAATAACGAGAAAACTACTTTTGCTATTTGTAGTAACGAATAACTGTGATGTAAAAACTGCAATTCACGGTTGTTAATTTGATATAACTTATAATCTAACAAAATTGGCAAGAACAAAGTTGTTTCAAAATTTAAATTATAGATTACAATTTCTTGCTCAAAGATGTTGAAAAGCAGTTTCAATCGGTTTGATCCATTTTACACACGGATAACATAATTGTAGGTAGCAGAAACTAATTAAACTGTTAAATATGCTGTTATAGTGTCCTGAAAGTAAATATGCAATAATAATAATAATAGAATATAAGAAAGAAAACCACAGCGTGATTAATTTTGTTGATACTACATGGAACGGTTCCGATTTTTTGCTGGGCAACTTTTACTTCCAGAATTTCTTCATTGCGTAATTACAAGCGAACGGTTTGTGAGCGGTTAGTCATTAAAATTCTTTTAACACCTAAATATTCGCATAAGGTATATAAACAAAAATTAGATTTATTGATAAATGATATACATATACTCAGCGTAGTACTAATACGTATATTAACCCCAATTAAACATCCTACAGTAATGTTATACGGTCAGTGCGTTTTAGTATGAGCTAACATTTAATTACTGTTCAAATCCGTTTAACGCTAATGAGGAAACTGCTCAGGTTTTGTGGTAATTTCTATCAGGATTTTTGGTAGTTACAGTCGCTGCTATTAAGAAACATGCTCTATTGGAATGACCTTGATATGCTTACAGTTTAGTTCAAAAATTTTACAATGACACATGAATAACAGCTATTAAGCTCAGTAAAATTTTCAAATTTAACGGACTGTGTAAACAGTCCAACGGGTGGTGATGAAGTAGGTAGTTACGTAAGTTGCACGAATCAAATTGGCAGCTTCCACTCTAATTCTGTGTAATTTGTTAATATATTGCATTATTGTCCTTAAATGTAGCATTGCCCATAACCATTAACGTTTTGCACTATCATACAGTTTTAGGAAAGCACCAGGGGATTTATTAAATTTCTGCTATTTAATATCATAGTGAATTTGTTTTATTTTTCTTATGGCCACGTATTTAATTTAGTATATACAAATATAGGCACAACAGTGACAAATAATTGTGATTTCTTAAATAATACAATTAGTGGAACTATCTGCTTAAGTATCAGACAGGTGCGAGTGATAGTTCCTTTCCGTAAGTATATCAATGTTAACAAAAGGGAAAGGTTATGAATGCCAGTTAAATTAAATTAAATTGTCATTACCCGGCTAAGTAGCAATTATGCAATTCCTGTAATTTACTTTTACAATCACCTCAATGCCTACTTTACTCTAGCTTAGTCTGTATAAGTCAAGTTGCTATATCCAACGAGAGAAGTCCCATAAAGCAACTCCAGGGATCAAAAAGTGATCAAAATGTTTAATAAAATTCTGTTTTATCCCCCCCCCCCACTACTACTTACATTTGTATTATTAAAACTGTTTTAAATATGTACTAAAATGATTAATTAATACACGTACTCTGTTAAACACATTAGTTAAATTTAACAGTATGTGTTTATGTTGAGAAAATGCACAATACTGTCTTATGTATATCGTACTAATTTATCACCGATAATTGCAGGTAATTTCAAAACCATCTTTTAGAGATAGGTGAATTCATCACCAACCACCTGCATTGATATAATTCCTGGTATAATGGTATATTAAGTACTACAGTAAGTATGCCCTGGAGTTTCTCCCAACCTGATTGAAATTTTATTGCAGAGAAAGTTTAGCGGGTGGTTCCTTTTTACCCCCACATTAAAGAAATTTCTCCTATATAAAGGAATTTAACATGCAGTTAAATAACATTTCTGTCATTTTATTTATGGTTGTAGAGATGAACACTTTAATAATAAATTTTTTCTTCAAACGGCAGTAAAAGATGGCATTATACTGCTGGATTGATGATGCTAAACTGTCACTTTATTGCCAAGCGGCAGATAATATTATCTGCCGCTGACGAGCGGCAGATAAAGTTATTATCTGCCGCTGACGACTTTATCTGCCGCTCGTCAGCGGCAGATAAAGTTATTATCTGCCGATGACGACTTTATCTGCCGCTCGTCAGCGGCAGATAATATTATCTGCCGCTGACGAGATCAAGTAATTTTCTTCGAATTTTGTTCACAAAGTTGTAAATAATTTTTTATAAAGACGTTTGAAGAAAAAATACTATATGTTATTCGGAGCAAAAGTATCTTTATGTGGCTCGGCTGTACTTATCTGCCTCGCAAGCTCGGCAGATAACCCGTCCAGCCTCGCCACATAAAATATAACTTTTGCTCCTAATAACATAATATACTATTTTCTTCAGACGGCAGTAAAATATGGCATTATACTGCTGGATTGATGATGCTAAACTGTCACTTTATTGCCAAGCGGCAGATAATATTATCTGCCGCTGACGAGATCAAGTAATTTTCTTCAATAGGTGATGAATTGGCGTCCGCCCTGAAACTAAACACTTACGTTGTAGTTACTTAAAAGTGACTGTTTGATGATGTATTTTCATATATTTATCTAACATATGTACTAAGCCAATAATCAAGCGGTCGATAGCTTTTCCCATATGAAATTACTATAATTTTAATTTCTAATAAATTCGCCATGCCTCGTTTTTGTATACAAAACAGAATTAGTTGTAATATATGCGCTCAAATTGTATTAGTTATAGTTAGTGGCAATGAAAAATTTAAATTGATATTCGAATTTGCTAGTTGATGAGGGCGTATAACGTATAGCACATAGAACGTGCTATTTTTCACCACCTTGTAGTTTTACGGGCATTTTGAAACTCTTTCCTTAGAATAATATAATTTATCGGCGTTTACCATAAAATTTTGCACATTTTAGTATTATTTTTCATTCGAAAATGTCGTTATTTAAAGCAAAGCATGATCGTCTTTATTTGGCCTTAAAAAACTTGTGGTTGTAGAAGTGGGACTGTCAGAGAGATTTTCCCATCTTTAAATAAAGTATGCTCAAATATTATTTTCATCTAGTATGGCCATGGAATACTTCCTAATTTATAAATGCAACTATAATTCACAAAGCAAATGTCGAATTTTGACATTTTGACGTAAAACC